>JBAMNC010000139.1:0-21436 GCA_037902135.1 Cetoscarus ocellatus
TCAGTGCAGAGCATGGACTGCAGAAATAATGCCGAGTTGTTGAAAACATGGTGCTGAGCTGCACTGAGCTGACTACCACAGAACAGACCAGTCAATCACTCAGAGTAGACTGGGCCCAGGAGAAAGGGAGCATTAAACTGACAGGTGCTTCAGTGGAGCATCTTAAACAGAGGGGTATAGAGGTTGATCAGGGCAGTATGTAGTTTTTTGTAGCAGTGATTGTGAACTCACTCCAGTTGCCATCAAAATATAAATTATGAGCCAGAGTTAAGGCAAAATGTGGGCTCTTAAATCCGTGACCTCCTCAGGTAGACAGTGTCTCCCTCTATCTTATACAAAAATGTATCAATATTTGTAGAAACTTTTTCTGTTATTGACAACGTTTCAACTATCAAAAATATTTTTGTGATTAGCAACAAATTTAACATGTTTATAGCTTTAGAACATTTGGGAAAAAGGGTTATAAATGATCTCTCTCTTGAAGTTACTGAGTTACTTCAATACATTTGCTTTAATGTTTACAAAGATGCACTGACTTAAAATCTGTATCATTAATTAGATATAGCTATGTAGACAAATGGGAGGCTAATGATAAGAAGATTGACAGAAATATTCTGCAGATATGTTACAGCAACCAATTAATTATTGTCAGTGCATAATGTGACAATGTATCTTGTTCTGTGGGTTAAAGCAGAACAAAAATATTCAGCTTTAATTTTGCTACCATAAAAAAAATGATGCCTTTTTTGCATTTAAATGACTTAAGCTTGCATTTCATCTATTAAGTCAATAATCATATGGCTGGGGACCTGTCAAAGAGAATTTATCAAAACTTGTTGTTAAGATTGGGTCCTTATTTCCAAAAAATGACTGAATACTTAAAAGCTTTATCACAATTTCTTTACAGCTAAAATGAATAAGGTTGATTCAAATTAGTGTCAGACTTTAAACTGGCTCTCATTCTTTAAACGGGCTCTTCATTAATGCTGTGAAAATGCAAAAAAAAAAAAAAAAAAAAAGCCATGCTAAATAGGCTTTAAACATATGCTAAAAAGGCATATTAAATGGCTCACTACCCATAATGATACATGAGGAACTTATCAAGGGTTAATTTACGAGCTTGTAATCACTAGCAGTAACAGCTTGTCAGTGGTTTTCTCGAGTAGAACAATCTGCCGTCGAGATGATCATAAAATCTCAGCATCTGTTGTGCAGAGCAGGGAGCCAGTGCATCTGTTTGAGTCATCACAGGATGAATGTTTCAACACAGTTTACTTCATTTGGCTTTAAAAAGAAGAAGACATATTGGCCCTTCATCTGCAATACAAACAAAAGAGGCTATTATTATGACACTGCATCATTTACAGAACTGTAGTAGCTTGTCTTTAGCCTATTAATTTAGGAAAAGGACTTTTGACAGCATAATTTTCTAGTTTTAGGCTCAACAATAATGCAACTATATGACTTATTTAATCTAAACATTTAGTCTGAGAGTGTTTCTTCAATCTGCTGGTCATTGTTTAAAGCCTTGCAACAGAGGACCACATCTCTGACCTGTTTGTTATCCGCCCCTCATGTGCAGTGGCTGTTTATAGACATTAATAAAAAAAAACTCAATTATAGTCCCATTATAGCTGATTGGTCTGGGGATTATATTCCGGCCACTTAGCTTCCTCTTTAGCTCCTCACATGGACGGCTCTCCAGGAAAGCTTGCTCAAACAGTAATGTACCGTTTCAAACACCAAAACCCTTACACCTTGGCCAAAGCGGTATTTCAGAGACATTTTTACAGAAATTACACACGTCATGACATCAGTTTTTTGGATTTTTTTTGTCAACCATAAGACCACCATGGTTTGAGGCCTGAATGATAGCCAACCAGATGAAAACATCTCTTAGTAACCCCTTGTACCAACAGCATGTGGATCTATGTTCTAAACACTTAACATTGTAGATTTGGTGTCGGCAGCTCAGTTTCCATCTGTTGAACCCAAACAGGGTTTACATTTTTGAAAAACTTAACCATTGTTATGACATTTAGACAAAGAGCTTTGCACAAAATTTCTCCATTTAGGACTTGTCTGGGTGAACTGATAGTTGAGTGTTGTGTTATTAGGTGGTAAACTGGTATAAATACTGTAACAAACAAAACTTCTGTTTCCTTATGGACCTTTGCAATAGCATTATCACTGGTTTAAAGACACATTTGGTTGTAGAAGCATATAGATACCACAGCTGCAGGTAAACTGAAGTGACAAATAATTTAAAGGGCATTAAGTGGCCTAACAAGGTTAGGTTTCAGCCTCTGTATGAAAGCTATAACCCTCAAAGACAGAAGATTTATGATCTGTCTCTTCAGTCATTTCCCTCCCTCTCTTTTATTTCCAAGTTCATCTGTGGCCTTTTCTTTCATTCTTTATTCATCTCAAACTTTAAGCAGCAAAAACAACAAAGTCAAAAGAAAATAAAAAATATGTACACAAAACAACTGTACATGTCCATCAAACAAATTTAGACATGTGAGTACATACGTATGTTAACACATGAATGAAGCAAAGGGCTCATCTCGTCCTGCCCCTCCTTACAAATCAGATCACAATGCTGAATTAAAATCATAATTCCTTACCAGCTGTCATTATTCCTGGAAACAATATAAAATAAATACCCATGTTCAGCATGTTTCTCTGAGACTCAAAGAGCAGAGCCAAGAGGACACGCACGCTCAGAAATAAACATATGAATATATACCACTAATCTATTGGCTGATCAATTATCCAATCAAATCAATTAAAGTACAGGACATAGCTTTATTTTGAAATCCCCACTGTTCACTGTTCTGATGTTTTCCATCCAGACGCGCTTTTTCCTGAGTGACATGTCAATGCTAACAGCTAACACCAGCAGAAGAGAAGAGAATATTTACGCCTCTCTCAGCTGTGTGACAATAGGTTGGACTCAAAGAACAGCTCAGCTTTATATGCTGACTATGTTTGCATGTTTTGTGACTGACATTTGTTCAACCTACATGGAAAAAAGATCTCTGAGCTGGTTTACTGATCACCTGTTTAGAGCTGTAGTAGTGTCTTATACAGACTGTGCAGGTGCACACAGAGTGTAAAGATACTGTCAGGTGAGTATACTTTTCATAAGTCTACAATATGAGCTGCACAAAGGACAGAAGGCGTCAGCTCCTTCCAGTTATAAAGCCACTCTATGTCCAATGCTATCCCAACCCCCTCTATAAAAAGAATGAAAATAAATCAAAATCTTTATTATATCTTTCAATTAATTAATCTGTGGCGAAATAATATTACAGTCACAAAAAACTGCACAGTAATCTTATTCATACCAAAGGATGAATGGTTGAATATTGAAAAATAACCTCTCTAGTCTACATATTTGAAAATACACTCAAAAGCAACACAAAATTAGGACAAATGGAGCAAAAGACAGAATCATTGTCTTAAATGTAGTAGACAGGGTACAAATAAATACTTTAAACTGATCAGAGTTCAGAAAAAGATAATTGTTCTTAAAAATGTTTGGTGCCTAGAATATTTGGTGTAAAAAAGACACCATGTTTAAACACAAATGCACAAAATTATGTGATTTTATATCAGGATCATACATTTTAGATTTTACTACAAATACACACGAAACTAAATAGTACATTTATATTTTTCTCTATAATGTATAAAAGAAGATTGATCTGTTTTCTGATTAAAATAGACAATGAAGCACTAAGTTTAAACTGTTTTGTGTTCATTACAAAGATAACTATATTAAAAATGTAAATTACATGGTCCAATACTGACCACAACCTTTTAAATCATATTGATATTGCATTGGAACTAATAGAATATTTGCATCAAATAATTCATTTCTATTTGGACTCATAAAAACACATTTTATTGTAACCTTCCCAGGCCAGATTTTGCAGCCTTTGGTCTGACTTTATTTAAAGGGTGACGGGGAAATAGAGGACGCCTCTCAACTGCTTTTGTCTCAATCTGTTTTTCACCAACTCATGAAAAATTGAGATTCTTCCCCGTCCGCCGCCCTCCACCACGTCCACCAACCATTTCTGGGTGGCTGATTCCTTCAGATGAGAAAGCCTGATGGACGCGGAGCTCTGTCAGATCCCAATAGTTCAGATAGATACCCAGGGAGTGCATTTATTTTTCAGAGCAACGCCAAAGAAAGAGGGTGAGGGAGGGGGCTGAGTGGGGAGGCGGGTGAGCTGGAGAGCACTAAGACAGAGACATGCATAAAGTCTGCTATAAACAGAGACTGAAACAGAGGAAGGGAGAAGGGTGGGAGAGATGTCATGACTGAGGTCAAAGGTATCTTCCATTTCAGTTATACCCCACAACCTGCTCCATAACGCTTCACTCCTCCCTGATTTATTTCTCCTCTTCATCTTCTCTTCCATTTCTCTGCTGTTCTTTGAAACCTTCATCTGTCCTTCATACTCCTCTGACCCTGTCTCTCACATCCTGATTCCTCTGCCTTTACAAAAGGACGCAGGTGCAAAAAACACAATGCATGTGAAGAGAGGAAACCGGAGAAAAGCCATCTGTGTAACACTGCAGCCAGCTGTAGAAAAGCTACTTTCCCCTCACTGACCAAAATTAAGAAAAAGCAGGAATTCTGATGCCAGCTTTGTCACCAACAACAACAGTGGCGGAGGAGAAACTGATCTGATTTGTCTTTTTGAGGAAACAATTTCCAGCTTTTTAGCAACTGCTCATGCCAGGACAGGATATGCTTATGTTGTTATCATGTTTTCCTGGTGATATTTCTTTATATGAAAAAAAATGGTGGTCAGAGCTTTTTTAAATAACCTTTGGCAACTGCACAGGGAAGTGGAAGTCAGTGCTTGTACCCTTGCAACAATCAGCTCTGGCAAGAAATGGTGGGAGGCCGAGATTATAGGTGCTGCTGTGCAAAAAGTGACTTAACACAACACTTGCCAAGAAGAACTGTTGCATCTACTATATCTCATGTCTACGTTCCCACCCATTTGCTCATGCAGTCATGATGTTTCAGGACCAAGGAAGTCCCCACG
This sequence comes from Cetoscarus ocellatus, assembly GCA_037902135.1. Lineage (NCBI taxonomy): Eukaryota > Metazoa > Chordata > Actinopteri > Labriformes > Labridae > Cetoscarus > Cetoscarus ocellatus. Next base: position 5,070 of record JBAMNC010000139.1, read on the forward strand.
CTTGAGCACTAAACAACCCGAAATGTGTGTATGCTAAAGACTAAAGAAAGTGCTTGAACAAATGTGCTCTTTAATATTATTATACAGTAAGAATAATGTAATAGTGCACGTAAAAAAGACTCTCTGACACCCAGTGGTCATGAATTAATGTGATAGAGTTTATACTTTTCAGAGGTTCCAGCTTTCTCTGTGTAAGTAATCCAGTCATGGTTAACAACAAACCTAAGAGATTTTCAAACACGGTTTTTGTTATGCTTTTATTTTATCATTGTTTTACTGCCTTGGGCTTCAGTACCTAAAGTCTTATGCAAACAGAAACTTATTTCTATTTTGAATGAAAATAAGGAACTTTATATTGATCCAAAGTTACAGTATCATCTTAAATTTGACGAACATTGCTATAATTAAAAAGTGAATTACAAAGCTAAAGGAAATTGCAAAGGTGCCATCACTGTAATTGCAAGGTTCAGATTACTTATAATTTGTTCAATAAGCAGCCTGTGAGTTGTAATATTGACATTAGGCACTTAAAGAAGAGTACTGTGCTTATTTTCCATCACTGTGAAAGTCAGAGGACATCAAGGATAGTTCCCAACTGCACAGCTTTTAAGGATTAACTACAGTGTGCCTAAAGGAACCAAACTGCATTTTTTTATTAAAAAAATAATGCACTGTATGTTATGTATGTTACGTCTGTGTTATTTGCAGTCTTTGGTTGGGCTATCTTGCAAAATACAGAGGGAATAAACTACATGCATAAAAATAGGTATCAGTTATGAGTTAATTGCTGTTTGGGAATCATTTGTGTATATCATGTGGGAAGCCATAAATCCAGCCATTGCTTCAAAATCATCTTCTAAAATCTGCTGTGTCTTGACTTCTTGACTAGACTTGTATGATAAGAGCAAGACATACACTATCGTTTGTTCAACTTCACTCCCCTTGGACGACGTTTCTTGTAATGCTATGAATTAGTTTTATTGTAGACGCTCCTTGCAGTATGTTTTTTTTGACTCCTTTCCGAGAATTACCTAAAAGAGCTGGCATTACATAACTAAAATATGTCTTTTTAAAAATATCTTATTTGAATGTTCAGTGGTAAATGAAAAGCCCAGGACAAATCAGCCCAATTTGTTACAATGCTTGGTTGAAGGCACAGGAGACAGTGTGTGGGAGTCTTTTGGCTGTCATCAAGTGAGTGTTTGTGTGCAGAACCGTTAAATAATAATCTCATTAACGGCTGTCATAAAATAGTAAGATGTTACACATACAAATGCACATCAAAGGGATATTTAAGGCATTGTTTGTGCAGAGGGAAGAGAATCCTTTTGAGGATGTATTGATTAAACTGGGAACACAGGAGGAAGATCAAAACAAGAGCGGCCTGTATCCTGAAACAGAGGATAAAAGATTTATGTGGACACTATCGATAGTCTGCTGCAGGATTACGGCTGCAGTCTGCAACACTTTGGTCAACACCTCACAGAGTCTCTTAATTTCACTTCATTTTTCCTCTTACGATGTTGCTGCAGCATCTTAAATCCATTTAGAGCTATGATTGGGCTTTTCGTTTCTTCCTTACATTTAGGTGTTTCTGTTAATGTCCTGTTCAACACTGCACATCCAGGAGGTTTGTTAGAATTTGCCACAGCATTTTGAGATGTTAGCCAAATAATGTTAGCAACTAGCTCCACTAGTGTTGCTCTCAAAGCAAACAGGCATTTGGGGTTTAAATAATTATTGTGCAAGCAGAGGGTGGTCACAGTCAGTCAAATCCAGTGGAAGCTTGTGCATTACTGGGTGTGGGGTTCTTACAGATTGACTCTGAAAATGTATCTTTTTTCATTAGCCTGATGCTAACCAATAAGGAATTTAACCATTACTACTGTAGTTATTTTAACCTAAGGAACAACCTGTTATGATCTGTTGTTTAAATAGGTACCCCAGCACAGACCTGAGAATACTTTAAGCAAAAGTCTCGGTCAGTGGCAGAAATAATAGCTATAAATTTAACAGAGTTACATGCCTAAATGTCTGCGGCCCACTAGAGACTGCATTAAAATACAAAACAAATGTTTCATGTTAATATATACTATTGAACAATAAAAAAAATTACAATATTGAACCAAAAATGCATACAGTGTGGCACTGCAAAATATCGCGACATACTAGTACATCCATGTTTCCTTAAGCCCTAGTTTAAACTGTAATAAATAAGACAGTTCTTAGGTCTCTTATGGTCTTACTTTTGGCTGACTGATAGTAGGGAATCTCTGATCAGGTTTTTCTTAGCCAATACTGATCACGGATCTACTATTTCTTGGATCGGCTGGTATGAATATATTTCATTTTAACAACTGGTTCAGTGCTTGCCCAACAAAGCAGAACAAAAACATCGAAAGGAGCAATGCAACAAATATCCCACAGTAAGGACATGTCAATTACATAATGAAATGACTCATTTTTTTACTTGTTTTTATTTTTGTGAATTAACAAAAATTGACTGACAGACTAAAACTATTAATTCAATCCAACAGGCAAAACAGTGCAAACAGTTATATTTATAATTACTTCAAAATGCAAAGAAAACAAATTTCACCCAATCAACATTATTTTATCAAGGTTCAGCCTAAATCTAAATCTCCAGCTCTGAAAAATACATTTAAACACATCATGTTCTTATAGCGTCGTCAAAAAGTAATTTAACCGAGCCAGCCTGAACGCATCACAATGTTTCCATCTGGACCTCAAAAACACATCACTAAACATGACGTGCATGTTTTGTGTGGTAATCTGTAGCTTTTTAGCTTAGCTGATAAGCTTTATTTTGTTGGTCTCAGCATGAGCTTCAGTGCAGACTTCAATATTTTGGACTGAATAGACTGAAAACAAGGTTTTAGGGATTCATTTACAGTTAATTATAGAGGAGGACGGAGTAGAAGGAGCAGCAGACAAATAGATGATATGCGTAAGTAAACATGAGGTTAAACCACAGGTGACTGGTGTGTGTGACTACAGGCATTAATTACAACAAATTGATTACATTTTTGTTTTGTTTTTTTACAAATATTATATGTGACTGATTAATGCCGATACTATCTGGTCACTTTAAGTTGAATGTCTGGTTTTCTCCAAGTAAAATCAGTCTATTGTTAGTTATGAAAGATATTATCCTCTTTATTGTTATAGAAAGGGAGAGCTAACACCAACAATGCCTACTTGCAACAAATCTCAATTCAGGAATGACACAGCTGTCTCGAACTTAGCATAAAAGCTGTGCTGTAGTTTTAGAGCAGGCCAGACAGTGTTGTTCTGAAACTCTGCTGTCTTTTCTGTAGTATGTGGCTCTACTGCCTTTTCTTTGTGAAGCCCAGTGCTGTGTAACTGTTTTCCTTTAGTGGAAAGCTGTGGAAAGTGCTGAAGAGTGCTGGCATTCTTACTTCATTACAAACTCCTCAAATGTACAAACTGTCATTCTTCTCATTGCTTGGCATCACACACATACAGTAAACCATATTTCAGGATTATATGCTGAACACCAACGCACCCTCATGCCTGTCATGCCCACACACACATGCTCTCGCTAGCAGGCACCATATGCCGCCTGTGCTGCTGCCGTCTTAAACGACATCAGTTTTCCATGAGCCAAAACCACAAAGAGGAAAAAGTGATATTGTTTAATAATGAATCAAACACATGTATAATAGATGGGGCCCCTTTTTTCTGTGTTTCTGCCTTCAAAGCTCAGAGGGACGGGGCACGGAGGAGGGGTCTTTGTTGGTGAGTGAGGTGACTCCATTCTGAAATAATGCTTGGCACTGTCCCACATGTCAGCACCCATTGGTGGCGGGCCGCACTGATGCCTCTAATCGTGAATTGCAGGTGACTCCTGATGAAGCCTGCTCATAGAAGAGGGAGTCCGCTCAAGGGCACCAGACACACTGCGGTCAAGGAGAGTGCATGCGGGCGTGTCGGGGAGATGTGTGGGGGAGATGAGCGTTAATGTCTAGAAGACCATGAACACAGAGGCTGACACGGGCTGCGCTGACAGGTGACATGGAGAGGAGTCAAGGCAGCTCGTAATAATGCTGGATAAGTCAGCCTCCATTACAGAGGATATCTCTCAGCGCTTAGAGAGAAATTTCAGTAAAAGTCATAAAATCTTAACACGTTTCAATAGAAAAGTACAAGTACCAGGAACCAAATGTTGGATAATATCTGCTGTTGATCAACACAAATGGGGGTAAACTCTTGCTTTAATCCACATTACGTAATAATCCTGACGGCGTTTATTTGTGCAGTTTGCACTCTCTTAAACTCAAAGGTGAAAACATAATACTATTTGATAGTGTCATACCATTAGAGAGACGAGACGATATCTTAAAAAATGGTAATAAAAAGACATTTTTGTCATAACCTTACTGTCTTTCTGCCAGAGTTGCCTCTGACTAATGCACCAACTGTCCAAGCAAGGTCTCCAGTAGCAGACAACAAGAACAACCCATGACTTAGCTGCAACATGGACCATGGTTTTTCCGTGTGGGTCTATTAAAGCTATCTCTTGACTATTTGTGACTGCCATTCAACATGGATGGCATTGTAGGCAATAAGTGGATATAAGAGGTGGGCACAGCCAGAACCGGTCACCAGCTGATCGCAGGGCCACATAGAGAGACAACCATTCATACACTCACCCTCAGCTTTTGAGTTACCAAATAACCTAACCAGCACATTTTTGGTCTATGGCAGAAGGCCGGAGTACCTGTAAAACACCCACGCATGCACAGGGAGAACATGCAAACTCCACACAAAGAGGCTTTAACTGACAGAGGGTTTGCAGCAACTCGCTGTGAGGTACACACACTACCTGCTGCAGCACCGTGCCGCCAGCACAGATATAATTTTTAAAAAAATGAATAAATGCAGTGCCCAAAACAAACCGACATATAAGTTACTCAGTGCTTTATGAATTGAATATATAAGACTCACAGCAAGCCCCATCTCTAAAACACTGGGACAGTTGGACCTGTTCTGATCCCTGAATAAAGCACTTTGGCATGCAGCATAGACATCTTTTCTTTATTCTGCCTGACACAGTTGTCAGTTTTTAAGAGCACATGGACAGGCACCCCTGTTTGAGCCCAGCATTGTGGCTCTCTAAAAATAAGGAATAATTGGGTACACAACTGGAGTACCCTAGTCATTGGATTTCAGAAAATGACTGTGCCTTAGACCCTTGGTTTGGCATCTGAGGTTTGGGCGCCATCGCCAGAGGGTTCAAGGGAGTGAGAGGCTATGTCAGCTTTGAGTCTGTCAAAATTTGGTTGATATATTTTAACTAAAACAATAATGATACGCATAGAGAATACTTTCTTTAAAGGTCTATGCACATGAAAGTATTGTGTAGGTCCATTTTATCTACATTTTTTCATGAAAATCATGTATCACATTTTTAGGTTCAAGGGGGGCTCAACTCCTCTTGGGTGCAGCTGGGGGCTCCAGGGAGAAAAAGTCTCAGACTAGGGATGTCCAAACTATGACCAACTGAGGCCCTTGTTTCATTTTCAGTTGCTCCACAGCAAGTTCCAAAAATAACTGAAGTTTGGCCCCATCTTGTACGCACAGCTTGTGCTTGACTGATCAGGACGAACTGATTACAGCTTTTGGAGCAGCGTGAATTGCCCTCATACGTTTCTCTGTTCTCTCCATCTTAAGGTGCAATATTACTTTAATTGGACCAACAACACATTTTATACAGTGTCCTGTTGTGTTATATGTGTTTGGTGCCACAGTAAAAAGAGACAAAAAAAAAGTTTGGGCTAAACTTTGAAATCTGCTGTTCAAGCAACACCATCCCAGCCAGTGGGCTCACAGTGTCATTGGAGAAATAATAGCTTGATTGGTTTGATTCATCTTACACCCAAAACAAGCCTTTTGCATGCCTTTTGTGCTCTGCGCGCCTGCCGTGGAATTGCTTGTCACCTGAACAGCAAAATCTGGAGGAACACGCCCCAAACTGCTGTCCAGGTGTTCTGGAAAGCAAACTTCACTTCGTCAGAAAAGAAAAGGGATGTCCTGACTCCCCGTCAGCTTTTATAGCCGCTGATTCCATAAGATTTTTACATGATGAGCAGGCTTTCTCTGAGTCCCAATCCAATGTTTACATTTACTTAGACAACACAGCTACACACTGTTTTTGTGTTTCTTTTGTTTTGTTTTGTTTGTTTATCAAATTAACTAAGCAAAGTCTCATATATGGTCTCATATAATCCTTTAAATTAGGTCAGACTAGCATTCTTGTAAAACAGCAAAAGAAGTTGTACTCAGAATGGTGTAGATATATTTATATATGTATATATTCAGAGTGGCAGTTGGGCTCCTATTACTGTGTAGTATTTTTACAAATACTACATCTCAGTCACAGGACTGTTACTGCTACATCATTTGCTCATTTACGGCTTGCTAAAAAAAGAGCTCAACTTTTGAAAATGATGTAACAAATGGGTAAGAAAATCAGTATTCATTCCGATCCCAATTAAAAAAATGCTCATACCAGCACCAATCCAATACTTTTTCTGATACATATACAGTATCTGGACATCCCTAGAAAAGACCCATTAACCCTTTAACTCCCAGGTCAACTGTTTGGCAGAGGTCAATAAATTCAGGAATATTTAATGTGTTAAAAAAACATAACATGTCATTGTTTGTTTCTGTCAATGTCTTAGGATACAGAAAAAAGCTGCAAACAAACAAAAGAACTGATATTTTCTTTGTGCTGGGTTTAAAGGTTTAAAAAGCTAAACGATATTATTATTATTATTACCATCATTATTATTTTACATACTCAAACATTACTGATATGATGTATATATAATTTGTTATTTATCAAAAAAATATTTTTGTGTGTTTGTCAAACTCAATATCATCATGTTTTAAGCTATTTTTGATTGCTATTTTATTTACATTTCTGCCTTTTCTAATAGATTTTGGCCCAAATAATTGTGCATTTTTATGTCATTATATCATCAACTGTTCGCTTTTAAAACCTTTAAATTCCACACCAAGAAATTATCTGTTTTTTTGTTTGTTTGTAGTTTTCTCTGTTCCCTGAAATGTTACCAGAATCAAACAATGATTTGACTTGTTCTGTTTTTGAAAACATTAAATATCCCTGATTTTATTGATAACCTCTGCCAAACAGTTGAGCTGGTAGTTAAAGGGTTAAAAACAGGGTCTTGTGCTTTACTGTTTGGTGGATTTTGTCTGATGGATTAAGAGGCAGCGAGCATCTGGAAAAACAGATTCAAACCAAAGCGTTTTGTTGGATGTTTTTATTAGCACCTTTTCATTTTATCTTGCTTTTCTTGTTTTGTTGGAGAACAGATATTCTTGTTGTATTTACATGTAAACAATCACCTGTTTCAAATTGAAATTACTAATTTTGGGATGCACATTTTCAATATTTGGATATATTTCACAATAAACACTAAGAGGCTGTTTTTTTCAAAAGGCCTAAGCAATACTCGTGCTGCTTAGGTTTAAACACGTCTTCCTGTTGTGAATCTCCAGCAGGATAAGTAAAGCCTCTTTGACAATGCCCATCAGTGGTTGCCTCCAAATCACCCAGGCAATTTGTTTAAGTAAATGTCTGATCAATAACCGGTCCCACCACACACGCTACATAAATAGGCCTGTGCATTAGTCTGTGCATTAGCGCGCTGATGTGTCAGGGGCTTTTTAGCTCGGCTTGTGTTTACCTCAACCAAACACCATTAATCAACCTCATGGATGAATGTGGGCTGCTGCCTCTTCATGTTTTGTTGTAGAAATGACAACAAAAACTCATTCATGCTTCATATACAGCCTGATATTCACCTTTCATTCCCTTTCTATCAGGTTGAATTACTAATTAGCCTCAACACGTGTGTCCTGCTTAAGGCTGATAATGTGTTTAAACCCTGCAGAGTGATTGGCTCCGGACAAAGTGTGGCCCTCAGCAGGTCAGGGAGCTCCGTGTGCTACAGCGGGCACCGGGCATCGAGACATTAGGGCGAGTCCACTGGGGCAAACAGCACTGAACCACACTGACAGCTCATGGCAGGCTGCAGGTAATTAAGGCAGCGCTCTGCAGAGACCGCCCGGGGAAGGGAGGGAGGCAGGGAGGGAAAGAGGAGTGCTAAAGTGGGGGAGGGGCAAGAAGGGGCTGGAGACGGGGTGGAGGACAGGACGGCCTCATGATGACAGTGAGTAAGCATCCAGGACCCCCTCCCCTCCTGCCCGGGGCTTACACAATAAACGGTAAAGAGGAGCACCACGCTGATCGGATCGGAGTCCCCCCCCCCCCGCCTAAATAACCCGCTCCCATTTTTGCCCTCATGAATAATGTCGAGGGGTCGCTCAGTGCCATGCAGCAGCGATGTAAAACCAATGATACCCTCCTCTGATGACAAGTCTCTGGAGGGCAGGATGAGAGTCGCTGTGGAGAGGGTTAGTTTATATGATCGCTCATTTGCATAAACGCTAACATTCGAGGAGGGGGTTTAAACAAGCTTTAAGGTACGGCAGTTAAAACTTAAAAGTATGACTGTCAGTTGATCAGTTATTTCAGATCAATTTGAAACACTATTTGTATATATACTGTTATCAAAGTGTAAGTAACAAACTGTTTTTCCTTTTTTTAAAATACAGTCAAATTTGCCAAATGCTGCTTTATGGCCGAACCCCAACAGTTTAACCCAAAATACTGAAGGTCCCATATTTGACTCATTTTCAACAAGTTAAAGGCAGTCATGTCATTTCTAAACATTTTTAACCAAAAAATCTACTCATATATTGAATTTTGGCATGTCTATAAACCGTTCTCTTTCACATCTGCTCAAAAATGGCTGTCTTGGTTTACAAATGTCCATGATCCTCTCAGTAAGTGGACAAGGCTTTTGCTGTCCTATGCTTTACTTTGTCTTAACACTGAAAAAATTGTCAGATAGCACATCCCTTTTTGAGTGCTGGATCAACAAAGCACAAACATACAGGAGTTTGGCTACAGTTTACAAAAGATAGAGATAATAAAATGTACAATGTCTGCTTGTATTCCTGTTTAGATATCAAATAGGTATTGATTCTGAATGTTTACGTCAAAGCTTAAAATGATGCTTTTAATTTAATGCTATCATGATGACCCCTGAGACAAGATCAGGTACAATGCCAAGGTGGAATCAGTAAATATAAGATATAAGAGCCACAGAGAGAAAGAAAATGGTGTCCTGGCTGAGGAGAGACGAGGAGAAACTCCTGCAAGTGAGTAAACATACCTGATCAGCTGCTGCAGCTGAAGTTAATATGCCAAGGCACATGGAGAGAGGGAAGAAACGAAGGCAACAACAACCATATGAGACATTCATAATGCTCCATTACCCTCCCCTAAGTGACACAGCACAGAAATGACAGAATGTACCCAACATAGTAACTTCTAATATTATTCCACATGAATATCAGAGTGTGAATCAGAGCAGGATGTGAATGCTGGCTATATCCAAGAGCTCTGGAGCAAAAGAAACAAGCTCACATGAAGAACAGAGGGACTTTAATCCAATGATGTACTGACTTATATGGATCCAAGACTTAACATTTTTAATGTTCTTCTCTGCCTCTTACAACAATAAATTATATTAAAAGTAGTAAAATGTTAATGTAGATTCCTAAAATTAAAGATTAAAGTTGATCCTTTCTTGATGTCTGTTAAATCACCATAAAGGCACAGACATTTCGTGATAATAATATCCTGAGCACAGTTCAGTAATAAAGTAAAAACTCTTATTCCATTTCGTTCTATTGAATTTGATCTTAACTCATTTAATTTCATATTAATCTTCTATCTTTGCTCATTCTGATGTTGCTGGGTAATTAGCCTCAGTTCTCAAATTACATGAGTTCTGTTTGGTTTGTAATATTGTTTGAGCTTTTTTCTTAGTTTCTTTTTTGTTTTTCTCTGTATATCTGTGCTTCTTGCCACTGCTTTTGTGCTTAGGTTCTTGTGCTATGTTTTCTACATTGCTCTGTGTGCTGTCAAAGCACTTAGAAAACCTACTTTAGAAGTGAAAGACATATAAAGTCGGTATCATTATTGTTAAGACAGTCCAGTTTTATCATTTCCTTTCAAAGTTTCCTCTGTTTTACCTGCAACACTGTGGTTTGAAAAGTGGGGCTGAATATACACAACCTCAGTAAAGGTCCTTCACAAAGCTCCCTGGTCTTAAACCTGATATAGGAGAGTTAAACTGACTGTAATTAACACAAATGCCTTTATCTGACCTTTAAAAGCAAAGAGGACCTTCAGGGTGAGCACTGACAGTTTTCAGTGGTTATTTTTAATGGTTGTCATCACTGCCACAGGGATTCACAGAAATCAAATCACAAGTGTCTTGTTTAGATTTCTCATGGAAGATTTATGGTCAGTTATACAAAGGGGGATAAAAGATACAGAGTGTGTGTTCTTGTGAGGTTCTAGCCTTATACTAATTTCAAAGATAATTAAACACAAACTTAAATTCAGAGATGTCAACAAGCCTTAAAGAGTCCATATTTTGCTTTTTGAGGTTTAGACCCCCTTAAGTATGTTCATGTCTCCTCCAGTAATAATGCACTTCTATGCACAAGACAAATAGTCTGCAGCATCAGGACTTCTCCCTCTTCTTCTCTACATAGCAGCTTGAAATGGCTCATTCCCCTGGTGCTCCAGGATAGACCTACCACTGTGAGGCCCTACAATTGTTTTGTCAGCAGCTCAAGCTCATTGGCTTGGGGTAGAAAGCCCAGTGCAGAGAGTAGACGTGAGGATAAATGCACCGTTGAACACATGGCACCAAGCAGTACTGAACTGGGGTAGGGGGCCTTAAAGTGATCGGAGTTCCAATAAAGCATCCCAGATAATACAGGGGATCAGGGGTACTCTGTATATAAAACCTTGAAGGCTTTTTAAACATTAGCAATAGTGAAGATACTCTGTCAGTCATCAAAAATGACAATATAGCATAGAGATAACGCAAAATATGGATTCTTCAACAAAACAAAACAATAAAAAATCTGTTAAAAATGAGCACAGTTTATTAAAAACGCTAAAGTCTGATCACAGCATCTGTGTACCATGTCACTTTGGTTTGCAAAATGCAGCTAACATTAGCAATGTTAGCATCTCTTGCTTTGGATCCCCATTGCAGGTTAAAATCACCATGTCTGTGCTGGTACTGCTCCAGTCAGTAACCTAGTTCACCAACTTAGGATACAAAAAACTTTATCTTAGTTTTCTTGAACAAAATATTGCCAGACCACTGCTCGTTTACATCCAAGTAGCAGAGCGTTGGTGCCAATTAGAGCCAGAGATCAGAGCCGTAGCCCCATCTGAGCAGTTGCTTCAAGGTTAACTAATACTCAGAATTTCAGCTAAGTTGCATCTACCCTGGAACTTCACAAAAGTAGCCTGACATGATTTTTTTACTGATAATATCCAGAATGCCTATTATGAAACAAAATAAAAACCTCAGAGTCTTTCCCACTCTTAGACAGATGGATGTCTGAACAGTTGATCAGTACTTGACTGTAATGTGTATGCAATTTGTCCCAGCAGCACATACAGTGAGCATGCTTTTAGAGAGTGAAAGAGAGGCTTTATTTCTATTTTGGTAAAATCCTCCTCCCCACCTCTACCTGCTGTACTGTCAAGTATCCTCTGTCTGACTGAGCTGATAGATGCAGAGAGGATGAACAGGCGAGATGATCTCAGGTGAGCCGAGAGGGAGGACATTAAACTCAGCAGGGAGGGATGAACCAGGAGATTAGCTGAAGGAGGATGGCTGACAGATTTAAGATCATCTACATATTATACTACAGTGCTGCATAGGAGCCTATAGGCAATATAAAGTGTACATCCCTGAGAAGAATGATGATGGAGTTAAATGAGGAGTTTGAGGTTATATGTCTGCTGTGAGAGGGCAGAATAGTTTTTATACAGTAAAATTTATTTTTGTTTCAATAGGGTAAGTCATTAGCAGAACATAACTTTAATATCGCCTGATAACATTGTATAAAAGGCAAGCAATACAGCTTTAGGACGCACATGGAGAGTAGGACACAGTCTGTGCTCCTCATACACACAAAGGCAGAGGAACATTCACAGTCCTGCTGCACCCCCCTAAATCAGTGTGTCCCCTCTTACCGATACTACGCCTCTGATACCTGCAGCAGATAGCGGGTCTAATCATTCCCCTCATTCCATCTTTGCAATATCCAGAGTGGGGAGAAAGCGTCACAGGGCGGTGAATATTAAGACTTGAAATGACAATGTGAATGGGCTACTGTGGTCCTGTTGCAGCATGTCTGTATCCACTATCCCCCTTCCATATTCATACCTCAGGCCACACTTGATATGCCACTTATCATTGTCCTCCATCCCGCAATATGATTATCGATATGATGGCGCCAAATATCGATATTTTAATTAATAAAATATTGTGCTCCAAAGATGCTGTATGTCCCTGTTTGCTTATGTCCTAGCCTAGACGCTACTTGATGGTTCCTCAAGGGGGCGCTCCACACTTGAATGAGTGAAACTTTAACAGAAATTACCAGCCAGAGAAGAGAAAGTTTACAGAGTGGAAATGTCGGACATAACTGCGAAGAAAAGTACACTGAAGGATGCCCCGGACACTTAAAAATCCAAAGTATGGATACACTTCGGCCTCCACAACATTGAAGGGACAGACATAATTGATTATTGAGACATACTGTTGCATTACTTTTTTTGCAATATATCGATTATCGCAGTATCGTGATTACGTTGTTACGGTGGACCAAATGTCACAGATCATATCGTATCGTATCATGAGGTTTCCCGTTATTCCCATCCCTTCTGTTCACTGTCCTTCCCCTGATCAGTCCCAGTACAGGTCCAAAAATCCTTTATCAGACACACTTTAATGTCTTCTACTATTTTAAAAAGTGCGAGTGCGAGCAGAAGCTAGTGGAGTATTTTACTGTGGGGATGTCCCAGTTCTGCTGGGCTTTCATATGAAGGGACAAGAACAACAATAAGAGTAACTAAAGATTATGTCTTTTCTTTGACATACTCTAGCATTGTAGACATACATACCTTCTGGACAAGGGTAAATATGAGTCTCTATTTCCTCGTTTTACTGCTTATTCTGAAAACTGGCCATAAACTCAGCTGTAGGATGATAATACAATCAACATAATAGATGGACATACTGATGTCTGAACGCCAATTCATGACCAAACTGAGAGGAAAGAGGAAAATAGGGTTTTAAATTGTTGTGCTGCAAAATACTCTGACACATTACTTTACTCGGTTTGTGACACAGTAATGTAATCACTTATTCTAGTGTTTAACACAGTAATTTAACTGACTATTTTTAAAATTAGCACTATATCCAACACTGCTGATCAGTGCAGCTGTAACATTATTAGTCAGCTACCCATGCAGGGCACCTCTCCACCTTATGTTGACTGGATGACAACATACAGTAAATGCACATACTTTTTATTCACTAGAGGTTACAAGTGAGTTAAGTGCACTGTAAATCTATGGGCAATGAGATGCTACAAGAGTTTAAATGCACCTTTTGGAAGAAATTGGTTCTTTTCTCTTAAACTAAAACTAAACAGAGAAAAAGAGAAAAGGGAGGAGGGACCTCAACTCTCTGAGTGGGGAAAAAACTGCAGCAATGTGGACCTTATTCTTGCACCAACAAAAGACAATTTTTGTTGTGCTATAATCATAAGAAGTTATACTGAGTAAGACTTGTTTTGTACTTTTATATTCATTTCCCCTTAATGTTGATTTTATTTCTTAATTTTAGTTTACAAACCCAAAGAGAAAAGAGAAGTGTCTTAGTTTACATCTTAATAACATCAATATTTAATGAGGATGATATTAAAAGCATGTTCCCCTCACATCTAAATTGCTGAGCAATGGATAAATACGTTATAATTCTGCTTTAATTAAGAATAGCATAAACAAATACTGACAATGTCTTTATTTCTCTTTATCATTATTGCTTTATTGTTTGGGCATCATTGTCGTGGTGCTGAAAACAAAGACCCAGCACGCAGCACGGAGACAAAGAGGCGAAATAAGCTGGCGGTTGACAGTGGAGGACAAATCAAAGTCCTGAGGTTAAATGGGATTGTGGGTCAGATGACTAGACATCGCTGCCTTTTCGCTCACAGAGCCATCCTCTCGTGCCTAAGAAAAATATCAACCACCCCCACCCACCATCACTTCCCTCCACCACTGCACCCTCACCCTCCCCTCTGCAGCCCTCCATTTGCCTTAAAGGCGAGAGTATTTTATCGTCAGTAACCCCACTGCAGGAGAGAGCCCTCTCTATTATTAATACAATGAAAACACAGAGTGAGGCATTAAATGCAGAGACATGTTTGATGTTTAAAGACATTTTCTATGTCAAAAATCACAAAAAAATAAACATATTAAAAACACATCTTAATGCAAAAATGGCACTGAATCTCCAGTCAAATCTACATCTGGGCAAAACGTTGCATTTTTAAGATAAACAGGTATATTTTCCAATGAGATACATGATAAGACAACATGTTTTTGCAACATAATAACAATATTCATTTAGCCTGACAGCATCTGGTGAATTATGCCATGCCTAATATTTACAATAAATGTTTACAGTTGTATGCTTATTGACCACTAGATGATCAATTTGAAATTTTCAGTTTAGATAAAGGATTACCTTTTATTTTGTTTTATTCAAGGAACATTATTTATTTAAATATGTATTAACCTGTCTTATAGTAACTGAATTCATCAGAGAACTCTGTGGCAAACAACAGCCTCTGTTAGGAGATAAATGCAGCCATGTAATCAGCTCTATCATTTAAAACACACATGGTTTAAAGAAAAAACAATTTTATCTCACTTAATATTTGAAAAAAACATTTTTTTGTTCACTTCAGGTCAAGTCAAGTTTATTTTTAAAGTTTATTTTTATTTATACAGCAGTCAATCAAAGTGCTGTACATAGGATACATATAAAGAAGTAAATACATAAATAGATTACAATTAAAAACAATAAAATCAAAACAGTGAAATAAAAACAGTAAAAGTAGAAAAAATTGCCCTTTGTTGTTTTGTTTATTGTGAACAGGAAAATTCAAAAACTCAAAACAATTTGATTGCTTTTCAGGAATGAGCGGTGAATTGGCACTAGGGCATGACCTGGATCCAAATGTAATGATTTGTTTGCAGTGGCAGATATCACAGTTTCCACATTTTTGACAATAACTAGCTTGACATGTTGGAAATGCCTTGTCAGAGTTTGCGCTCTCGAAGCACTTCTTAGTTTTTTTTAGTTTTTAAATTACTTCATGGATTAGAAAACCTGATTTTTTAAGGAGCCCATATTATACTTTAACTCTGGTTCCTTATTTTGACTTTGAGTACTGCTATAGTACACTGTATAATCACAAATCCTCCTTGTTCTATGTACTTAGTGCCTTCGGTCCACTCTGTTTTCTGCTGCTTGGTGCCCATGTTTGTCCAATACTATGCAGTTTCCCTGAAATAGTCTAAATCATAACAAATTAATTGTTGGGACAAGTGCTTAAACTTTCACAAAATGAGGCCCCATATTTTTTTTCAGTTTGGACAGCTATGTACACTACATTTAAACACACACCTCAGTAATTTAAGGTCATAACAGATTTACAGCAAATATAAGGATGTATCTCTATATGACCTTAAATTCAGAGAATTGGTGTTTAAATTAGTGTACACTGTCCAAACTGAAAAAAAATTGGGCCTCAATTTGTTAAAGTTAGCACTAGTCCCAACAATTAAATTTGAATTAATTTAGACAATTTCAGGGAAACTGCATAGTATTTGACAACATGGCACCAGCAGCAGAAAACAGAAGCTGACCGAGGCACTAAAGTACATAGAAACCGAGGAGGATTTGTGATTGTTCACATGTACAATAGCAGTACTCAAGTCAAATAAAGGAACCAAGTAACAGTTCATATGGCTCCTTAAAAACAGTTTTTAAACCATGAAGTATTAAAAACAAAAAACTAAAAGTGCTTCGAGAGCGCAAACCTCTGCCAAGGCATTTCCAACACTGTCAAGCAAGTTATTGTCAAAAATGTGAAACTGCCCTATCTTGCCCTGCAAACAATCATCCACATTTGGAATGCCAGTTCTCCCTAGTGCCATCACCTACATTCCTGAAAACTCAATCAAAATCTGTTGAGTTTTGGAATTATCCTGTTTGCACAAACAAACAAACAAAGCAACTACTACTTTACTGTTTTTATTTCACTGTTTT